>JACYXH010000050.1:1065000-1102500 GCA_026745465.1 Lota lota
TGATGGGCCAACTCACGCTCAGAAGCAGGCACTTGTTCTCCTTGATGGATCCCAGGCAACCGAGGAAGCCCGTTACCATGACGATGGCGCCGATGGCGATGACCATGTTGGCAGCGGAGAGTGCGGGGAAGGAAGGCGAGAAGGTGGCGAAGCTGCCCTGAGACACCGAGAGCCAGATGCCCACTCCGAGGAGCCCACAGCCACATAGCTGCAGAGCACAGAGAGAGAAGACCAGACAGCTGTGTTACATTAAATGCAGCGCCAGACACGAGACAATATCATTCCCGGAAGACTTTCCACGCAGTAAACAACATCAAGTGAGTCTCGATGTGCAACACTTTTTTCCCTGCACCATCGCTTGGGGAGGTTGAATACACAGGCTACAGCGCACATTAAAAACGGCTAACTCAGTAGTTAATAAGACGTTTGATTTAAAAGTTAGCAGTAAACAAACAGAACAAAAAAAATCCCCCAAACTCCCCAGAAAGATACGCTAGGCTTGCTTCATCCATCACCTAAAAGAAGTCCCCCCAGAATGCAGAGCCATTTACACTAATTAGCAGGCATTAGGCCCACTCTGATGGTTACAGCTCTGTGGTAGATTAATAGAGGAGTTGGACCCAAAATGTGTTGAGTACAAACAGAGCACAGAGCAAACTGTGATAAAAAATTTATGAAATGGTCCCCAGCTTTAAACCCCCCCCCCCCCCCACCCCCCTGAATGGGAATTAAATCCTCACCTTGGGGGAGCACATTCTGCACTTTCACACTTGTTACATTTAGAAGGCGTTTTACGCATGTTGAGCAATGTGCTTGTAAGTCCATTAATGCCGCCATGTTTAAGGTGGGAGCGTGTGTGTGTGTGTGTGTGGGGGGGGGGGGGGAGAGTGGGGGGCAGCTTGATAGGAAGATATGAGTACGCTTCCCGCCCATGTGTCCGCCCGTCAATCTGAGATAAGAGCCCGGGAGCCACACGGTGAAACACAACCCCAGAGGTAAGTGCTGCCAATTTTGTCTGCTCCAAATGCAATGGAATCAAACAAGCAAACTGCATTTATTTGAAATATGTCTCGACGTCGTGTTATATCAATGCAGCGCATTGTCACACACAAGCACACATACGTGTGAGCGAACACACACGCACTGTGCTATGAAATTAAAAAATATATATTTGTTTCAAATTACTAATGAATTAGCCGTAAGCAGCTGAAAGGTTGATTCAGCAGCTTAAAGAAATATATTGTCGACTCAAGACCAACTATGCTTTCAGTATGAAAAATTACATTTCTGCTTCTAAGATAATTCGCAAATAACTCAGGCAGGGCAACATGTGTAAAGGCACCTTAGGAATAGAGAAAACAGCAACAAATTTACTGTTTATGCTACTTCATGAAATGAGAAAATAAGATTTCTGCATTGATTAGTGGATCTCCAGATGGATGTGTGTGTGCATGTGTGCGACCATGAGAGAGAGAGAGAGAGAGAGAGAGAGAGAGAGAGAGAGAGAGAGAGAGAGAGAGAGCAAGCAAGTCAGCGAGCGAGAGAGAGAGAGAGAGTGTGGGTGTGTGTGTACATTATAGAGGACTAGCAAAAGGGAAGAAGATATTTGGCCCAAACGAAGGCGAGAGATGATACAGCCATAATGAATCCTGTGCGAGCTATATACATAAACCAGTAGCCCAGTCCAGCCGACCAGTTCATGGAAGTTGACTTTATGGGTGCTGCTTTGCGGGGGTGGGGACAGGGTGAAGTTGGTGATAGAGCACATTTTAAACATTGAAAGAGAAATAAAAAAAAGACTTAGTGTATAAGGCGGGGACTCAGGAAAGATAAAAGCACCTTCTTATGAAAGCAGATAGGATTCTAGCGTTGAGGCTAACGAACAACCTCAATGCTGCCCCGGCCCTGTATCTCCACAAAATAAAAGTGAGTAAATGCTATCCGTCAAGGTCAACGGCACTGAATAACAAACAGTGGTGTAACGGCGAACACCCCCCCCCCCCCCCCCCCCGCCCCCCGTGCTCAAAGAGAATCTCACTCCTCACGCACTTGATCATGGGAGCGATGGAGTATAAAATATCATATATATATACATTTTTTAATGTTCATATAAGTATTTTCAAAGGCCCTTCCAATTGAGCCGTCATCGGCAAATATAGAGTTTTTTCAAGGCATGCTTAATTTAGCATGCTAATCCAAAGTGATGTTTTTAACCAGGCCAAGTCCTCTGCCGCTGTGAGCAGGGGGCTGTTGTGGCTGAGTGTAATACATGGAGAGTAGGGTGTTCCAATCAGAACGCAGAGGGCTCATCACAGTGGGGGGTGGGGGGGGGGGGGTGTGGGGGGGGGGGGAGCAACAGAGATATAGCTGCTCCACCACCAGCGATAAGCAGGGGGGAGATGAGACGCGCCCCAGCGGGATGGAACGGCATGGTGCACTGCCTTTCACCTAATTGTGATTAATACCCACTCATGGGAGGTCTGCCAAGTGTGTCATTCACTTATTAGGTGAGAATGTGAAACCGCCATGGGCAACACGCTCTCAACACGCTCTCAACTCCTCTCTCTCTCTCTCTCTCTCTCTCTCTCTCTCTCTCTCTCTCTCTCTCTCTCTCTCTCTCTCTCTCTCTCTCTCTCTCTCTCTCTCTCTCTCTTTCACTCTCAACCTGGTGCACTCCGTCTTTCAGGAGCTGCCAGGCGCACATCCTTAATCTCCGCCCCCCACCACACACCACGCACCGCACGCTCCCAACGGGGCCTCCGTTGGTGTCGGTACGACAAAGCGAGAGTGAGATGGAGAGAGAGGCTTGTAAGGACAGATCCCACTGGATGGGTGGACATTGGTCACCTAATACGCCATCGCTTGAAGGCTGTACCAGGAGTGTTCCCTGCTGAGCTTCGTGTCGTGTTCTT
This sequence comes from Lota lota, assembly GCA_026745465.1. NCBI lineage: Eukaryota > Metazoa > Chordata > Actinopteri > Gadiformes > Lotidae > Lota > Lota lota. Next base: position 1,067,913 of record JACYXH010000050.1, read on the forward strand.
AATGAGTGGGTCATGCTGCAGCGTCCCATCTGCCAGAGAGGATCAAGGAAGCCCTGTCCATTCAACATAACCTAGGAGGCTTAACTGCTTAGGTTTACATTGCATTGTCATGCTATCAAAGCCTCCTAGATTATGTTGAATGGACAGACCTACATATTCATGATATATATGTAGCCCAGATATATGCATTTTATTCACCTTTTCTGGGAAATGTATTTGATTTGATTTCGATTTTACAAAAAAGGTATGAAATGCATCTCTCAGAGTAAGTTGTGACATTCACCTTGTCATATATATATATATATATATATATATATATATATATGTATAAAAGGTTTTTGGTAAATTTACATTTTCCAAATTCCTTTAAATTATGATGTTGTGCTAAGCTAACGCTTCTAAGGCTTTCATGGTAATGTGGTGTGTGTTAAAAGAAATTCGTAAAATAAGATAAAATAATAACAGCATGAATGAGAATGGCAGGAGAAATCCCTGCAACAACAAATCTCTGCACAACAAACCAAAGCAAACAAGCAGGGAAATGTTCAATGTTTAAACATATTACAAGACTGTGGGGACTTAAAACTCCTAAAAAACAACAATAGCCTGTTTGGCTGAAACGTTGGGGGTCATTTGTTATTTATTATTGTGGCAAGACGACTCCTGTGTCTGTATAGGACACTGAAACTAAATAGAGAGGTAGATATAGATCGATCGAATAAAGAGTAGAGTAGACGTACGGCTGATCAACGACTTGCATTATTGAGCATTTTTCTCATGGTGGCGAATGGGTAAGAGGGATTGAGGCATCGTACAGACCCATTACAGAGCTGCTTTTTTCCCGTAGAAGCCAGCGATGGTGGGGAACGTAACGAAAACCTTGAGGAAGAAATAGGGGGCAGTATAGGCTATCCTTTCATTTCATCTGAGTGTTCCAGCTCGGTTGCCGCGGTAACGGATGTCACCAATAGAAGTGCCATAACATGCCTGTTACTGCGGAGTCTGCGCTGGCGGTGGTTTGTGGGAACGTCTCCCTTAAACCTTTGAGTGGAAAATAGAGAAGAGTGTTGTGGAGCACAGTGAGGTCAACGGGGGGCGCGCCAAGTCGCAAAGCATCTAGAAACGACTGCTCTCCACGATGAATCCCATGAGTTTCCCATGAATACAACCATAGTCTTCTATCTCTTCAAATGAGTTGAAAAAGCCAGGAAAAGTGAGTTTGTGTGTGTGTGTGTGTGTGTGTGTGTGTGTGTGCGTGTGTGTGTGCGTGCGTGCGTGCGTGCGTGCGTGCGTGTGTGTGTGTGTGCGTGTGTGTGCATGCATGTGTGCGTGCACGCTGACCCCATTGGATGCTCCCAGTCCCGCAGATCGGTTGTACTTGAGAAGACTCAGAAGGCTTGAGTGAATGACTGGTCAAAAGGGAAACCTTTATTTCCCTGCTGAAATACACTGGCTGCACTGACTTTGAAACGTGAAAGTACTAACCTTTTCCTTTAAAAGACCATAAAAGACCATCTCCTGATCCGGTGATATCACACTTCATGTAGTTATATCGCAAAGAAATCTCTAATTTCTTGTTTATTTTATGTTTTTCCCAAAATGCCTTTGAAAAAGGGCAGTAAGCGGGTATCGATTTTTTTGTGAAATGCTCCAATGAAGATATAGTGTGTGCTCTACCTCACACAGTGACCCAATAAAACACTAGTCTATTAACAAAAAGACCAATACAGAAAAAAGACCAAACACAAATCGGTGACCAATTTATAGCACGTCTAAATATAAAACTGAATAAATGTAAACCATAGATACTGCAATGATCTAAAGAAAATAGAACGGTCCTAAAACACAATGTTTAACCAATCCAATTTTCAAAGGATTGTTAAGCCTCCGTATTTATATGTGAACTAATAAAACAAATGCCCAATCGAAAAAGAATAGTTAAATAATTCATGAGAATACTTTGATTCAGAAAGGATTAATTCCTGGCACATTCAAAGCCTAATGAAACCACACTGCTGTATGAAATTCCTCACTTGATTTTATTTTATTTTATTTTAGAAGAATTGTTTAATCTTAAGGACTTTGGCAATGAATTTACTGAGTACTGAGAAATTTGTCATTTAATGAATGCTTGCATCGCAGCATAATGCCATAAGCATTTTCTACATGACACAAAATACCTCAATTATACCCAATAATGTCTGTTCCACTGGCATCAAAAAGAATGCTCGACCGCATGATGAGACAGGAGTTTTGCATATCTAAATTGAATGCACAATTGTCTTTAAATGGGCTATTCATCCCGTTCTTGTGACATGCAATTCACTTAAAAAAAAAAATCTAAATAGAAGAGACAATTGCGTATAAAAACAAATGCCTTTTATTATCAATGTCACATTATTCGAATTATAGTTTGAGGTGTTATTCACCCAATTTTAAGGGGTAAGCGCATTAAAGCACACTACGACCTACATTTTTTACTTCTATCACTAGATCTACCCATATTTATAGCATAACACAGGCCAGCCACAAGAAGAATAAAACAAGAGTTCCTGTGACAGGGCAGTACAGTACAGCCCATTTAAATGCTTTCCATTAAATGGCACCCTTACCCTATCCTCCATCCTTCCCCGGGCCTCCTAGTCGCCCCCTTATGAATATTGTATAACCAATGTGACTTAATAGCCAGTAAATTATTCACTGGATCTACTGTGGTGGTGGGCTTTGTGGAGCAGGCCAGGCGAACATGAACATGGCTCCGTAAGGACTGGATAACGGCTGAATGGAAGTCTAAAAAATAAATAAATAACAAATGCCATTTCCAACTTGTTTAAAGTTTAATTCTCCCACTGGGGCACCCACAGACTCTCACAATGTGTGAGATTGAACTGAAAACCCTGACGACTGAGAGATTCTCGCCCCGGATTAAGCGGGGCATCTAACTTTCTACAAAAAAACTAAACAAAACAACATACGCTGTTGTTTGCTTTTATTGGGCAGAAGTGCAATGCTCCACTCTCTCTCTCTCTCTCTCTCTCTCTCTCTCTCTCTCTCTCTCTCTCTCTCTCTCTCTCTCTCTCTCTCTCTCTCTCTCTCTCTCTCTCTCTCTCTCTCTCTCTCTCTCACTCTCTCGCTCTCTCTCTCTCTCTCTCTCTCTCTCTCTCTCTCTCCTTTCTGGGTTCTTCATTTATCCAAATATGGCATGTAGATTGGAGCTCTAAAGCAGTTTTCCCCAGATAATTCTATGTAATTGTGGATTCAGAGTAGGAGTTCTGTCCCTCCATCAGAGGCTTAGTGAAGCATCCAGGCGGCCTGGGATTCTGTTTACAGTGGCAGTTCTGCCTGGATGGCTTGTTTGAGCACTCTCCCTCTCTCTCATCATCTACATTTCTCCCTGAGCCTGTTAGATTACCCTGTTTAGAGGTCTTTAGTGACGCCCCTTAACATGCTGCAGGGAGCAATGAGCACAACCTCTCTCTCTCTCTCTCTCTCTCTCTCTCTCTCTCTCTCTCTCTCTCTCTCTCTCTCTCTCTCTCTCGCTCTCTGTCTCTCTCTCTCAGGGGCTAAAAGGTCTACCCAACGTGGAGTGACTTTAAATCAATCGGTCCAGCAGGGTTAAAAAAGACGGCAGAGCCATTTTCCATGTGTCCAAAGAGATCCCCGTTTCCCTTTGACACCCATTAGCCTTGAGTCTTTGCGTATGACAATGACCAGCTCTGTAAAGAGGGCAAGACTAAGACCACACCACAGCGGCACAAAGGCAGACTGAAATAGAATAGCCTTCTCTAACTAATTGCACTTCACCAGTGCAATTAGACCTACACCAGCCAGACAGCCTTTGGTTAATCAGCACACACAGGCACTTTAGTGGCACCAACACAAAGAGTGAGGGCCACACCACGATAGCACACCCACTAGCTCTATGATTAGTGCCAGATCACTGGACAGATCTTTGTTCCTCCGTTGTCATGCCAGGCACGGGCATGACAACCGAGAGAAACAGAGACAACCAAGGACATAGTAAAGGTAATTTAGGTCAATGATCCAGCCTATGCATGTGTGGATTCACAATGTAGATTTGTTGCAACTCTGTCACCTAGTCATGAGTTCTGTACAGAACTCAGACTTAAGAGACAGAGGACTACTGGCTATCTCCTTGTTCTTGTAATGAGGGCAATCAACAGAAACAAGAGCCAATAGAGAGAGGAGATAGAAAGAAAGAGAGAAAGAGAGAGAGCGAGAGAGAGAGAGTTCATACAACGCGCTAATTAAATGTAAATTGTTCCGCATGCCGTATACATCAAAGCCGGTAATGAAGATAAGCTTACAGAAATACTGTATCTGTATACAATAAAAAGAGGCTATGTTAAGAAAATAAAAATAAACGATTTCTGTTCATGCTTCTATTTTCCCCCGTCACATTAACTCCTCATTTGTAAAAGGCATAATATTTGGCCTGAATAACGGAAAAAACAAACAGAAATAAAATGTTCACCGGCCTACATCTGCATTCTGCTTCCCTCATGCCCCAAAACTGCCAGCCATTAGGAGAGCCTTCTACACGGCCCTGTTGAGCCTGACAAGACGCGAGGCATACAGCATACGCTGCTTCAGCAGAAGAAAAGTACAGCCGGGGGGCCCACTGTACGTCGTTCTGTCCCCAACAATTTGCTGAAGAGGAGCAGGATGAAGGAGTCTTGGGATAGGGGAACACTTGCCACTTGTGCAGAGCTGCGGTTTTCTGGGGCTGGGGAGGGGGATGGGGTTTAAATTCTGGCCATGGTCAAAGATTCACTATGTACGCACAGCGTGCTTCCTGCCAGGTATTAGCCTCACCTTAGGGCTGCTGAGGAGCTACGGCTGAGCAGTATGCTGTATGGGGGTCAACAGCGCGGTGGAAAGTGCTGACCGGGCATGTACAGACTCAGAGGTACTGGGGTGCGGGCAGTTATGTACACAAGTTATGCACATACAAAATGGGTGATGCCTCTTTGGGTTCAAGCAGGGCTGGGCTGCCTGGAGAGTACATGTGCACACAGTCACACTTGCAATGGGGTCATGTGGCTCCCCTCCGCCGTGGGCACATCGTCTGGAACGGGTTCTCCAAGAGAGCTGTCGGTACATCTTACAACTATTTGTCTAGCTTAATTGAACTTGCAAGAGGCTTGTATTGTAGCAATGTTGTCTATTTTCCATGGTATGCGTAGGGGCCTGAGCAGAAATTACCTTGGCCTGTCTGTGTCTGAAAGGGCAACAATCCTGAGAAATCTCCCTGGAAATGCGCAGACCTGTGCATGGGCCCTGTATTGTTGTAGTTTTATCTATATGGCCAGTGTATGACCGTGCGCATAAAGGGAACATTCAACGCATCTGTGTATGTGTGTGTGTTGATGTTCGTGTGTGTGTGTGTTTTGGAGAATGTGTGTCTTTGTGCATGGTGTGTGTGTGTGTGCCTGTGTGTATGTGTGTGATGTATATCTGTGTATTAGTTTGTGTTTTGGTGTATGTGTGGGTGTGTGTTTGTGCATGTGTGTGTGCATGCCTGTGTGTATGGTTGTATTTGTGTGTTTGTGTGCGTGTCTGTTTGTGTGTATGTGTGCATGTGTGTGTGTGCATGTGTCTGTGTGTGTGTGTGCATCCCCTCTTCCAAAGCACAGAAGGGGCTTTGCTCAGGGTAGCCGCAGGCCCAGGTGAATGAGATAAGCTCTGAGTGGTGCTCGCTTCCCCCCCCCCCCCCCCCCCCCCGCAGATAAAATAACAGCCGGCGAAGCACCGGAAGAAAAACAGCACATTCATCAGCGATCGCAGAACGCGAGTGGGAAGAGTTGAATTTTATGACAAGTACACAGTGAGCGGTTGCACCACATACAGCACGGGGGATCTCAACCGCAGCGGGACCCCGGCGCTGCTTTACACCACCCAGACGAGCAACTCTGCTTATTTATCAGGTGATATGCAAAACAGCCGCTCATTTATTATAGCTTTTTGTTTTCAAGAAGAGGCAGCCTTACAGCATGGGCATGCGGGGTGTTTATTCCTGGAGCAGGGACTGTGCATGGGAACACTTGTGTTATGCAACACGCAGGCTTGATGTATCCCTGAGGGGGTAATAGAGGATTAGGGCACAAAATATGCACATCCATTTAAGTGGAAAAACAAGGCAGCTGCAGGAGGAGGCTCCAGTTCTCAGAGAGAGGGTTTTCACATTTATGGACATAGAGTCATCAACAGTTGTTTTACATTCAGTGACGGGGGGGGGGGGGGTCTTCTTATAAGGTCTTCTTCCCCGTTTCTTTAATGCGTCTTTCTCCTCCAGAGTAAATTATTCACCACAGTGTTAAAGGTGGAGAGGAACGGAGAACCAACCAGAGAGGAGTTTGCTGTTAATGCTCCAGTCAGATGCGGTACGCGCTCTTCCATGGAATGATGAGAGGTTCACTTTAACTTCCCTCGCCGCTAGTCTCGGGTTCATGGTTGCCCGCTGCTTTATTTCTCATATTTAGTTTTGAACAATGGGTTCTAGCCCATACGTGTGGCGCTACCTGTCATAACTACCTGCTTATTCAATGGTATAAGGACAAAACAAGCTATAGGAATACCACAGAAGTACAGTGGTGAACGCCTGAATCCCGACCAACAGATATACACACACACACACACACACACACACACAAATCCACACACCCTACTCGACACACACACACCAGGCCTACTCGACCCATGCCTAGCACACACCCACACAAAAACAAATTACATACTTATAGCTGGTGCAAAAAAAAATACGCAAAATACAAACTAAATAAATAAATAAATGCCAGAAAATTGACCTCATTTTCTGACTGTCTACGGCAACTGACTTCATTCTGTGGATAATACATTTAGAGTGTGAGCGAACACGGATGGAAAACAAGACCTTGTGTTAACCAATAATACACAAAGGCGATCTGTATTCATGGTGTGGCCGCGGACCGGCGAGCAGCTCTTGAATATTGATGCTGCTCTTGTCTATGTGCCTGTCTTATCTAGGACCAAAAAGTCTGGTTATCTCTGCAACAGAGGCTGGACTCAAATACAGATCTCCCTCATCCATCATCACGAAAATCCACTCGGAGGTGTTGAGGCAAGCCATGAACAAAAAAACTGCCTGCGCCGATCAAGGCAGCTCTTGTTGTTGGCAGACCATCAGTGCGGAGGACGCTCAAAGTTGCCTGTGTTCCGGAAAAAGAACATCACATTTTGCGACAAGAGACATTCCCTTTTATATATAACTCGTTTGCACCTTCAGATAAATTTTCAAACATGAATCTTTTCGTGTTTCCATGTTTTGGTGTTTCACACTTGTTCTTACTTTCATGGGGACCCCCAAAAACCCTAATCAATATTCCATGTCGTGGTGTGTAAGCCATGGTTCTTTATACTTCCATTCTCTGCCAGAACCTTATTACATCTTTATATTAATTCTGCCACTGAGATAATAGGGGCTGTGGGGTGGTGGGTGGGTGGGGGTCTCACTAAGGATATTACGGTTTGAATGGTGGAATGCCCCATAGGAACTGACCTTCAGCCTTGGCTTAAGTATCTGACCCAAAAACATATGCAATTTGCTCCCTGTTTGTTTTGTTTTTCCCGGGTTGTACTGAACAAACATGCACAGATGCACACACATGCACACCCAAACCCCCACACACACACACCTCAAATTAATTCTTACAGCCCAGGCACAGTTTAATGCTAAAGGACAGGCCTTGTGGATCTGGCTTTTCATACATACTTGCTTTTCCTCTCCCCCAAACCTCAACTGAACGGCTCATTAAACACAGCTCTTTACAGTTGACATGCTCATTAGCTCAGAAGGGAAATGGACTCTGTAGCGAGTCTTTTGTGTTCAGCTCAACCTTTGCGTCTCTATCAAGCTCTTATTCCAGTCCACTGAATAGGACCCAGGGCAGAATAGTAGGAGGCTAATGATCGATATCGAGCATTGTGATGTTTTCTCTCGAGTGGTCATACATGTAGTTAGATATGCGCCCACTGCTGGCATTTAGGGAGGTTTGAAAGAGAAAGTGAGACAACATTACTATCTAATCCTTTTGACAGTTATGTGTCCCCCCTGATATTATTATTTGTTATGATATGATATACGAAATGATATGCTTTCTGTCTATGCCCTCTCCCCGGGCAGTCCCTGGCAGAGTTGAAAGCAAAAGTCCACAATTTCCCGGAATAATATGAATAAATTGTAGCAGGGAAGGAACACAGGGCAGAATACATTTTCATAGCATCCCTGGAAACAACTTCTGTGGACCATCGACCGAATCAGTATAAAAGGAGCATGAGATCAGTGTGGGAAGGGGCAGCTGAGGTGGACGCCCTGAAAGAACGGGTCGATACATTCATAGAGCAGAGACAGGAGACTTACAGATCAATGGCTGCTCTCGGGAAATTAGTGGAATAAATCAACACTTATTAGATCAGCGAGGAGCTGCTGAAAAATGAACGCATCATGTATAAGTTATTGCATACCTTCTGTTTGTTAAGTGAATCAAATTTCCACACACCCCTAACGCACCATGCACCCCTCTTCGCCCCGCACACACACATATATTATATATTATATATACAGACATACAAAGAAATGTGCTTTATCATTCACCCCATATTTCATCATCGTAATGAATCTCAGAATTCACGGGCCTCTGCGCTACACCCAGAGGTACTATTGTCTGGAAATCCTTTCAGTGACGCAGAAACACAAGTCTGAAACGAGGCTCCTTTAAGGCTGCGATGAGTGCGTGCAACACGTCATAAATTATGGATGTGTCGGCGGTACCTCTGAGCCTCCATCACTTAAAAAACAAATCGGAATGCCGGAGTCGGGACGGCCGTCGGTCACCGGACACGGGTTCAAAGACAAAGCGAGGGGGATCGGTTTCCACAGGATATTGTGTATGGCTTCGCTAAATGACCGTGACACCATCATCGTATCCTAGTTATCTTGGACTGGGGCCAAGCCTGAAGTAACACCAGGGGTAATGTGACATGCTCGCCATTGATGCTTAAGTGTTGGATATCAGGTTTGCGGAGGGCATTCTGTTTTAAGCTTCCGCCTGTGTCCTTATCAATAGTGCAGTACTTCTCCGTGAGTCCCTTTAGATCCACGCTGTATATGATTGAAAGCTGAGCCATCGGGTAACATACCAAATGTGACGACAGGTGCTTGTCGTCACATTTGTCTCTCGTCGTCTCTAAGAGATTTTGTCTTTTTATGTTCAAGCAAAATCCGTAGTGAAACACACACCAGTTAAAATACCAAGATGAGATATGGGTTCTCCTTCTTTCCCAGTTCTCATACTGACAACACATATTGGACTGGATGGATGCAGACAAGGCCTGTTTGTTTGTTTGTTTGATTATTTTGATTATTTCAATTATTTCAATTGAATAAAGTTGAACTGATTATTATTATTATGACTTTTTACAGAGGCTTTATGCCGGTCATAGCACAGAGGTGTCAGTTGGGACTCCGCCACAAGCATGTGCCCTTTTCAAATATGTACGAGTTTTAACAAATCCTGCAACCCCATTTCTGTTATTTAGTTAGCCAGATAACCCAATGCATTTATGCACCACAAACATCAAAAGGCAGTAGAAGGTTGAGTATCCAATCAGTGGGATGGGGGCTTTGTGGGGACTTTTGAGAGAAGTGAATAATTTATTTTAATCCGCTTCAGAATAATACGATGATACATTTGGTAGATTCCCCTCTGACCCCATGCTCACATGGGGCACTATCACTGGCAAATATATGTTTCTGGGTAGCCAGCCAGAAAAACATCCATTCCCATGAATAGGATATTAACAAACAACGTGACTCAATAAAAGCTTTTTTTATATTATTATTTAAAAATATATATTTATTTATATTTCTCAAGGTCCCTGTATATAAACCCCATACACATATGAATCGATGTAAATAAAAGAAAAAGCCACTTGACAATTTAAATAAGCACTTTGAAATCACAGGCTAATATAGAAAATGTTTTGTAGGCTGAGTGTTCAGCAATGAAGCAGCATACCTTATTTCAACCTCTCACTTTGTCTCACTGTGGCTGTTGCAAAGATAATGACTTCAGTTGGCTAACTCTATTAGCAATGGAGGGGAGGTCGCCGCTTGCTGTGACCTCACATATGGGAGCAGAAAAAAAGGAGCTAATCCTTGGAATAACTCCACGGTGACAGCTCTCATTATCGCCTGCAATTTGGGGGGCGCTGTATGTATTGAACACAGTATATGTGTATGTAACAGTGTGTGTGTGTGTGTGTGTGTGTGTGTGTGTGTGTGTGTGTGCTGGTGTAGCAGTGCTGGCATCTTCCTGGAATAGAGAGGTGCACGTGGCTGAGAACTTTATAGATCTCTGGTTGCTTTTGTTCACCGTGTCTCCGTGGGAACACTCTGGTTCCCCTGACAGAGCCGTCGACCCTGAGGCCTGGGTCAGTGTCCGGGGTCCAGGCTAGAGTCAGGCCACTGGACGAGTAAACACCTTCCACAGTTATTTCCTGACACTGTGAGGGTTTTCGCGGAAACAACCGTGTAAATGTTAGGTGAGTGAGCGGGCCGAGGCACGGACTACAGCCTGTCGGTTCTTACCCAGCTGACAAATGACATGCACACCGTTTGTTTAAAGACCCCCAGTTATAAATACATGTTGTGTGTACAGCATGTGCTTTTGAATGGCAAGCTGACGAGTTATTTAAAATTGAAGATTTTACATTGTTTGTTTCCATTTTTACTACAAAGAGATTTATAAAGTTCTCAGAGAACATTGTGCCGATTGTGTTACTAAGGAAGACCGACATGGGCTGGAGAAGCCATAAATTAACCTCTCTACGTTAGGTCTACCTGACAAAGATAGTGCATTAAGCTTACCTGCCAACTCCATAAAACCCATGAACCCTTTTGGCCCATAAAAAGCAGAAGGTCAGTGCAAGTCCAACCAGCCAGCGAGCTGATTGAGGAGGGATATATATAGACGAACGAGCTAACTTACATAGAGGACCAAACGGGGGCTGTGTCACAGGGCCTACGAGTAGGGGTCCTTCATCTAATGCCGTAATGCAACCCCAGGCTTTTACCGAGAACATTCACATACTGAAAATGGAGGACGATGATATATATGCATTGCCCTAAGAGGTCAAAGCAAGTCCATGACATAATCAGGACAAAAATGGGCCAATCTACTCATTTTGCCTCTGGCAGCCTCAGACGAAACGTGGCTCAGCAATTCGGGGCACATGATCTGGATAGTTTGATGTTGAGGAGCGACGTTACCATTGTTCACAATATGATGAAAGTGGGCTTGGGGACTCCTGCGCTTAACAGCCTAGCCTTAGGGGCTTGTGTGGATGTGACAGACACAGCAAATAACTGTAGTTTTCTAGTTGAATCCATCTGCATTAGCTCTAGCTATTAAAAGTCAAGTGCCATTTGGAGCGAGTTAAACATGACATTCATTTTACATTAATACACAACATCAGGAAATATCAAATGGAGCACATGTTCTTGTTCAAACATTTGTCATTACTGAACAAAGAGAGTCAGCCCTGGGAACCTTACATATTTGATTCCACTCCCATTCTTTCTAATGATTTGAACCAGAAGCAGGCTCTCCTTTGATTGATCCTTCGCAATGTCTTGCTGTGCGATGTAAGTACACTAAGCATTTTATGTTATTTTAAGTGCTTCCCTCCATTTCTGCACACACGCTCATTACCTCAGAGGGTAGAAGCAGAACTGTTATTTGATGGAAGACTGTGAAATGAAACCTACTTGATGAGTGCACCGAGGCTTAGCAGAAAAGCTGATTTGCTGCAGTTCAACTGAAGCAGAGAACAGCTTGGTATGGGCAGACGTCATCCTCCTATCTTACATTAATTAAGCTTATTAAACACCACATGTAAGATATAACACTATCACCCCCCACCACCCGCAACTCATCAAGAGAGCAAAGGATATTTACCCCTGACCTGGATTCTCTGGGGTTCCTACACGTATAAGCCCATACTAAATACGATAAGGCCGGGAGGTAGAACGAGTGATCGTAGCTCTCGCAGGTCTGAGCTAATTAAGGCTTGCAGCTGCCTTCCATGGTCGGTTTGTGCCGACGGCACACTACGCAACTTTTGAAATTCACTGTACGCTGCACATTATACATCATGCTGTCGTCTGATCTCTTGTCTTGTCGACATGGAATTTGCTACGTACTACACAGTCAAGCTTGGAAAAAATGTATGGATTGCGGATAAAGACTACTCATTTCCAGCATGTCACATTTCTCACAATCACACATGCACAGCAACAGACTACTGGCTACTTTTCAAGAGCCAGACTATGGCCTGAGAAGGCAGAGTAGCTTGTTTGGGCCTCTGAAGGGCTATGAGATTTAGGTGTGGGAATAGGCCACATTTCACAAAAGGCAGGTATCACAAAAATTAAATTAAATAAACGTGTGATGGTGATAGTTTATGGAAAGGTACAATTAAGGTCATTTGGGCAACAAAATATTTTTGTTTCTTGTTTTAGTTTTTTGTCTTTACTCCTAATAACTTGTGGCTTAGTGTATTTGCTTGAGTCCAGAGTATCCTTGAATAAGGCCTGCAACACTGGAGGGCAAAGCAGGTCAGGGCACTAGAAAGCAAATGTAAACCATCAACATCCAGTCAGACATCCAGTGACATCCGTTACTCAGACCAGCACAGCATGCGTTCCATGTTTAGCATGTAAGACTTTAAATGGGGTGATGGTCTCAGTCCAGCATGATGAGATTGATAGCAAAGAAAGGTTGCAAAGTGTCTAGAGCACTTGGACCTAATGTTACACTGTGGCATGTTGAGTCTAATTCCCACACACACGCGCGTACGCACACACGTACACATGCACACAAGCACACAAGCACACACACATACACAACCTATCACAAAATCTATCCAATCTGCCAACAAACCAAAAATCCAATAAACTCACCAACCTACCTGCATTTCACCCATTAAGTTAGAAGTATAATTAATACAAAAATCGAGACTAGGACTGGTGTCCCCTAACACGGTTTCTGTTTGTCTTGACCATACGTGCTTCATTGATAATCACCTTGGACGAGTGGTTTCACAATTGGCACTGGAACAGGTTTCCTCTATTCTCACCAGAGAGGACAGCTATCTATCAACCACATTCTACCATCTCTTTTACAGATCCAAGCCAACCCTCCAGAGGAAGGTCTGAATGCTCAAACAAATGCCCAAATGCTCAATTGCCAGATTGCTAAAAGGACTGAGGATTCAGAATACATTTGGTGAGAAAGAGAGAAAGTAATGAAGCAGCCCTAATACCACTGGCCCTGATGTTATAATGGACTCACAGAGGAACTGAGTTCAATTAGAACAATGTTGAATCGGCTGTTTTGGTTTGGTAAAATAAATGTATTAGAAGAGGCAAAGCCCTTATCTGCTCTCCAAATGTCCTTCTGAAATGATAAAAATATATATTGGCTTCATGGACAAGGATCTCCAAGTAATTTTGAGTTTGAAATAAGGAGAATAATTTAAACGCATTATGCCAACAAAAATAATAATTAGATTATTATTATTTATTCCAGCAGATGATCTATTTGCAAATACAATTTAATCAAAGACCTCGAATTGTATTATGTAAGTGCAAATCATTAAATACAAACAAAATATCAAAGTTCATATATTTCAAGTACTTAATCCCACATGTTATCTGCTGTCACATGCTGCTGCACAAAACTAACCTCCCTGAATATTGTTTTCAATTCCATAAAACATGTTTTTCTTTGCTATGTAACTTTTACAAAATTGCCAGGTCCAGCCGATGCATACTAACCCTAATCCATCTTTCTTAATGGCAAAGCAATGCTCATCTTCAGTAAAATAAAAGATGAGTTATGAAAGCCTTTTTATGCATTCCGGCCCCCACCTTCTCCAGTAAAATAGAATGAATAAATACAACAGATAACAAACAGTAGGATGTTTTGAGGACAGTTGGTTCAGGGCGTGTATGCTTTAGTACTTAATACGTGCCATGCATGCCTAACCTCACGTCCATTTGAATTCATGGAGGATGACATTTAACGAAGCGGTCACACACACACACATATGCGTGTGTATGTGTGTGTGTGTGTGTGTGTGTGTGTGTGTGTGTGCACAAAATGTGGCTCATGATGTTATTTGTATAGGATGAAGAATAGTGCACCTATCCCTGGTGCACTGTCGGTGAAGTGTCGATCAGATTGCCAATCCCTCTCTGGCCCCACATTGTGCACGGAAAACCGAAAAATAAAGTCGAGGACATCCGCGGTTTCGACGTTGTGTTGAAACTTCTGATGTAATGTAATCGGATAATGGCAAAATTGTATTTGATATTAAATCACTGGCATACCGTCACACACACAAAAAAAAACTCTACCACAAAGCAACTTGATCCATAATACATCTCCTGGGTGGGAAGCCTGGCAGTAATTTACTTTATCGATGCAAATTGGAACAGGGATCATTCCTGGATGTATATTAGACTTACAGCCCTACACTGGAGTAAAGCTATGGTCCTTCAATTCTAAAGTGGTGTTAATGCTTGTGGCTGATGCGGAGTGTTGTGGCTTTTCACTTGATGATCGTAATGCAATCGGAGTGGCTTGACGCGCAGCATATATGGCGCCGGGTCGATGGCAGTGGCATTGAGTATAATGTCAAATGCTATCACTGGATTAAAGGAGCACAATGGTAGACAATTATGCAATTGTCTACCCTTGGGTAGCACAAACTGTTTGACTTCTTACGAGACATCGAGTAGGCTGTATTCAAAATGAAATCATAATAATATGGAATGTGGATTGGAGACGGTGTAGCGTAGCATCTGGCAGATGATGAACATGGATCCATGGCTGGTGGGGGGGGATTACTGGCAGGCTGCCTACCTGCATGTCAGACAGTGGTCACCCCGGAGTGCAGGTTCCCCCCCTCCCCTCAGGCAGGGGAGACGCTTGATTTATTAAGAAGGAAAGCAGAGATCCTCGTGATTGACGAGCTGCTCTGCCCCATCCGTCAAGCCTCGCTCGGGGGGGGGGGGGGGGGGGGGGGACATTACTTGGCCGCGTCGCTAACCGTGTGCCCCCGCACCAACGAGTTATATTAGCTGTGTGACATTAATGACCCGCTCCCCTTTTTAAACCTTCTCGAACATCTTAGCATATTGCTACATCTCTCTCTTTCTCTCTCTCTCTCTCTCTCTCTCTCTCTCTCTCTCTCTCTCTCTCTCTCTCTCTCTCTCTCTCTCTCTCTCTCTCTCTCTCTCTCTCTCTCTCTCTCTCTCTCTCTCTCTCTCTCTCTCTCTCTCTCTCTCTCTCTCTCTCTCTCTCTCTCTCTCTCTCTCTCTCTCTCTCTCTCTGCAAATTCAAACACATGCAGGTTTAAGGACGAAATAACGGTTAAAATAATGTGTGATCTTTTCTTTCACATAATCATCAGAGGTCTTTGAAAGTAAAGAATAAGTATTGGGTCACATAAAGAGGCTCTTAAAAATAGACTTATATTATATCGTAATGATATAAGGAGCGGCCATTCGCCGTTCTTGCAATTTCTGTCAGAAAATCAAGCTCAGTGGAAGTGTACTGCAAAGGATGAAAAACATGAGATGTCAGTTTGTCGGTTAGAAATGGAAAGTATGCCAGTATGTGAATAAGACAGAAGGGTTATAGAAGTATTACCCGAGTAGAGGAAAAACATATATATATATATATATATATATATATATATATATATATATATATATATATATATTCATGGTATATGGTGGCAGAGGTCTATGGCAGTCATACATAAGTCATATATAAATGTAACATACATTACATACATAACAACCTATTTACAACGATATCCTATCGTTGTAAAGAGAGAGAGAAAACTACCTCTAGAAAGCAGGGAGTCATGAATATTATTGGAAAAGACAACTTGATGCTGCTCTGCAAGCAGGTCATGACTTAAGAAATCTTCAGAGAATCTGCACAACTTTATACGTTTCACAAAGTCCCAGATGGCCACATTTACAGCTCACACAAGGTTCAGGAAGCACTGAGTATGTCAATCTCTAAGCATCAGACAAATGGTCTGGTTATGGCAATACATAGCTTTCCAACGCATGGTATAAGCACAGGATAAAGCGAAATAAAACAAAAAAGTAGTAACCTACGTGATAAAACAAGAAACGGGCCGGTGATGTTTTATGGATGGACTTTAAGAAGCAAACAGCTGTAGGAACAGCTTAGCCATGCTCATCCTTATCATGTTTAGTCAAATCTATGCTGCAGGAGGGACATTCAGCCACACAACTAGGGACCCTTGCACTGGGGACACAAATGCAGTGTAATTAAAGAGGACAACTTTACCCTGGTTGATTGAAAATATGCAGCCAGACAGAGAGACAGAGAGAAAGAGAGAGAAATGAATGGTGGCTGTGCTCATTGCTCGCTTCAGCATGTAAAGGGGCATCACTAAAGACCTCTAATCAGGTCTGTTCTTTTTCTGTGAGCTGCTGCACGAGTGCTACTTGCCAGCAGCGTTGACGTAGATGCTATCGTAATTTACGCATTCCCATGCTGCACCCTCAATGAGCATTTGATGAGCATTTCATTGCACCATTCGTTAAAACTTCTTGGGGAGAAAACCGAATGATTGCAACAACTGAGGGGAAAATATGTGAGAATAAATACAAATGTCTTTCCTACATCTATTTTCTTTGTAATTTATCCACAACGTATCTTAAAATACACAAATTAAAGTGTATAGTGTAGGCGATAAATACTTTTTTTTAAACTAAATTGAAACACAGATAAATGAAGAATGTGAAAACCTGATCATCATTTTTTGGCACAACTATTCGATGGCTAAGTGATAACCACGTAATGCAAGTGGTTTCTTTAGCGCTAACTGCTTCGGCGAAAGCCCCAAAACCAGTCATGACTGGAGCAGTGCACTGAAAGCTTGTTTACACTCCAGCAGAAAACATTGTCTTTGTCACCCAGGCGTGGTCTTAGGACTTGTATCAGTATAGTAGACCCTGCCTGTACTACTATTGTGTATATTATTTAAATTCATTTATTCCCAGGGCTCTAGCAGTTATGATCTCTAGGAATGTAAACCTTTCCATATGGAATTGGAATGAATGTTCTATTATTTAGGGTTTAAACACATTAATTTTTTTTTTAAATTATTTAGGTAATGTTCTATTTAAATGTATTTGTATTTCTTAATACATTTAAAATTGTCTTACATTCAATTTCTTTGTATCTATTTGTATGCATTTTTTCATTAGTTGTTTTCTTTATACCACATCATAAATGTTCTTTCTGTCTTACTGTCTCATTCACCTTGTTGATTTACTACTACTACTAGAAAAACTACTGCTACTAATGCTATTACCACTACCACTACTACTAACCACTATAAGTCTGCAACAATGCCATACAAACCATCCATAGACATCTTCGTACTGTACCTACATCGTTATTGTCTTTTGTATCTATCATGCGTTATAATTCACTCTCGTATTTTACCATGTCTATGAAAAAAGGGGCACTCAATTAGTATGTAGCAGAGTAGCATTGACCCCGGGACCCCAGAGTCCGTTTACACCTGAAGGTAGCCATCAGCGCACCTGTGGAGGTTACCCAACCAGCCTCCCCTTTCAGAGCAGCAGATGAGTCACTTCAAACGAACCCTCCAGGCGGAGAAATGCGAGGCCCAGGGAGTGCACACATGCAGTGGACAAAATGCTGCAAGCACATTGAAAACAATTAGAAAGAGGCACGTCCAGCCGCTTAAAACACTTTCACTCTGACAAGGTAGCTGAAGCTGTTGGTTTCTCATTGATATATATGTAGTCGAAAGAGTGAGCGAGGCATTGCGGAAAAACACAACAACAACCACGCACAACACAAATAGGTAGTTTGATAAACATAAAGTGAAAAAAAAAATCCGTTTTTTTTATATTCAAATTGCAGGGATTTTGTTTGGATGTATTTGGCACGAAGACTGAATTGGGTAAAATACTGAATGCCGGGATTATCCTTACATGTACAATGCTGTTAAATATGCGAGTAGAAACAAAGCACTGAAACAAAAGAAGGAAGGAAACACAGCATTGTGACCATAGTTAAATTGAATTATGACCACTTAGTTAATGCTATACCTCTTTATCATTAAAAGGGTTTGAAACGCTCCATTCAACATTGTTGTGCTCATTTAATTTTCCTCTTGATTGAGCCTACCTTTAAGTGTATGTCATCCTCCATAAAACACACACACACATAATAGTTTGCAGTAAAACACGCACGGTATAACAATGTGGGCTAGGACGACTTGAATTTTTTTTCTTTGTATGAACCGGCACACATTTCATGGCTGGTACTACAAAGGGGATGTGAGCTCATGAGATTACAGTACAAAGTGTAAAGCTGTGATTCAGGAACATGCCTTCCAGTCAGCCATCAGTCAGCATCACCTGCTGTTCGCTTCCAGTTGCTACAATCCCTTTAACTAGCCTGTTTAGCTGCTTTGTAACACTGAATGCTGAGGCGGTGGAGGCTATCGAGCGACTGCCAGACTCCTTGTAAATTCAGACATTCAAATATGAAGGCTAAATTAAAACCTTGGGGCTGGTTGGTTCTGTTTTTGGATTATACAGTGGAACAGCCTCAAAGTTAGGTTCTGTGCAACAGATACATTTTAAATACGCAGGCGGTTGCTGAGGTTGCATGTGGAATCATGGTGAAAGAAAGAAAGAAAGTGTGTTTTAGCAGATTAAATAAGATGCTAAATGACGGTGTTGGTCACGGGTGTTAGCATCCCGTTTTTTGCATTGTGGTGTGTCTCGCTAGATGTCCAACTGATTTCCTTTGAGACCAAACCATCATAATGAAATGCTAGGAGACCGATAAAAACCAACACTTCTTAGAGTAATGCTGACAAATCATGGGCTCCACCTGTGCACCAGTCCCCTTCGATCCGCCAGCAACAATATCAATAATTAATGATTGGACCTGGCCTGAATATATTCTGCTCATGGATGAGAATGACCATTAGAGTGGCAAAACAAATGCCTGTGTGGATGCGGAAAGAAAGGTTCTCCGGTGTGTCGCCAAATTGTGCTCCCTTCAATACATTTCATTATGTTTGCACGATGAGCGAAACAAGTGGGGTCGAGGCAACGCAAACATAAGTTATTGAAGAAGCCTATCTGGTATATATATATATATATATATATATAGCTTGGTTATTCACAAGAGCAAAGTGTTTGAAAAAGGGAATTTCTTTGACGCCAGAGCCTCGTAGTGGTGAGAAGATGGCAGTGAGTGAGGGAGGGAAGTTCTTCCAAGAAAGCAATTGTCACCTGCCTGCCTGGGAAACCTGCAAGCATGTGAAACCCCACTATCTTCCAACAATCAATACACTTCAATTTCACTTTTTTCTCTGCAGAGTTTAAGAAATCACTATTCCCCTGAACCAACACATTGGAGGACTGCAAGCGAGGAATGGTTTCTGCTGGAAGTGTTTAATCCAATTATCCCCCTGTCAAAGGCAATTTGCTTTCTGTGCAACCATCATGTGACCATACGACCATACAAAAGGATAATGTTGGGTAAATAACAAAAACAATCCTTGGGTTATGTTGACATGTGTGTCCATGAGACATATGAAAATGTAAAACTTAAACAGAATATTTATAGAAACCAAAATTACTATTTTAATTGGATTCAAAATGTACATTTCAAAGTCTGCTAAAGGTCAGCTTCTTGTCTAAAAATCGAGATATTTCTGAAACTAAAATGAGCTGTGAACTTTTCGATGCTATTTTCTCAGAAAGGTTATTAGGGCCATTGTTTGGGGAATGTTATGGTTACGAGAATTGGACCCAAACGCAGGACAAGGAAACCAACAGGATGCGGATTGAAAGACGGAATTTATTAACGTCTCACAGGTACAGGCAAGGGCTAGGCAGAATCGTCGTCAGACAGGCGGAGGTTCGGTAGTAGACAGGCAAACGGACAGTTAGAGAGGGTAGCGACAGGCGGGTAGTCAGGCAGGCGAAGCTTCGGCAACAGGTAGGTATCCGGAAGGTGTGGTGGACAGGCAGGTGAGGATCCAGGGAAGAGCTGTGCGCAAGGAGAGGTAAGGTTAGGAACAAGCGGGGAATTTAAACAGGAATTCAATAAATGCTGGAACGAGGAACTAACACAGGGAGAGCTAACAACGAACTGGCGCCGGCTGCTTGTTGAACGGGGAAGAAATAGGGTGTGTTGATTGTTGATTGATGACAGGAGTGGAGAGCGGAGTGCACGTGGTAAATTGGTGACCGGAATGTAAACAGAAGCACATGGTGTAGTGGCAGCCGGCGCAGCTAGGTGGAGGCAGAGGGTGTCGTAACAGTACCCCCCCCCTCTACGGACGCCTCCAGGCGGACGCACGGGGTGAGAAGGGTGCTGGCGGTGGAAGTCCTTGACGAGGTCGGGGTCCAGAATGTGGCTTCGAGGTACCCAGGAGCGCTCCTCTGGACCATACCCCTCCCAGTCGACCAGGTACTGGAATCCCCGACCCCGACGACGCACGTCCAGGAGGCGGCGAACTGTCCAGGCGGGATGGTCATCAATCATCCGGGGGGGTGGTGGAGCTGGGGTGGGAGGCGACAGCGGGCTGGAGGAGACTGGCTTGAGCTGGGACACGTGGAAGGTGGGATGAACGCGGAGAGATGAGGGGAGTTTGAGACGAACCGCACAGGGGTTGATAACGGCCTCGACGGGGAACGGACCGATGAAACGAGGGGAAAGCTTCTGATTGACTCCCTTGAGTGGGAGGTCCTTGGACCGAAGCCAAACCCTTTGTCCGGGGGAGTACAGTGGAGCTGGTTGCCGGCGCTTATTCGCCTGGTGTTGGGAGCGGGTAGACGCACGAAGCAGGGCAGCCCGTGCACGCTTCCAGGTGCGCTGGCAACGGCGTAAGTGAACCTGGACGGATGGGACTGCGATCTCCGCCTCCAAGGTAGGGAACAGAGGTGGTTGGTAGCCTAGGGAGCACATGAATGGGGAGAGTCCTGTGGAGGCATTTATCAGGGAGTTATGGGCATATTCCACCCAAGGAAGCTGGCTGCTCCAGGTGTTTGGGTTGATCTCCGTGATGCAACGTAGTGCCGTCTCCATCTCTTGATTAGCCCTCTCAGACTGACCATTGGATTGAGGGTGGTATCCGGATGTGAGGCTGACTGAGGAACCCAGTGTGGATAGAAAAGAACGCCAGACCTGGGACGTGAACTGGGAACCACGGTCCGACACAACGTCCATAGGGAAGCCATGAAGGCGGAAAACATGGGCCACCAGAAGATCCGCGGTCTCACGGGCGGAGGGAAGCTTAGGAAGAGCCAGAAAATGTGCGGATTTGGAAAAACGGTCAATGAATGACTCATCCGCCCCCGAGTCCAGTAAAGCCGAAAGTGGAAGGGACTGGTCTCGCCACGAAAGGACAGCCTCGAGCAGGGGACGGGAAACCGAGGGGTTGAGGGCTCGACTCGCCAGGATCCCTCGAATCACCGGCGAGTCGATCCGTTTCCCGGGCGTGTTGAACAAGTTGACAGAAAGTGACCGGACTGCCCACAATAAATACAACTCCTGGAACGGATTCTGTGCTCCCTCTCTTCTGGAGTGAGATGGGCGCGTCCCAGCTGCATGGGCTCTGGATCAGGTTGAGAAGCTGGCTCTGGGCGGGAAGAATATGACCGAGATGGAGATGGTAGCGAGACAGCCGGAGAGAGAGAGAAAGCCAGAGGTGAACGATGTGAACGCTCGCGCCGCCGTTCACACAGACGGTTGTCCAGGCGAATTGCGAGAGAGATGAGATGATCGAGACCGGAAGGCTCCTCCCGAACGGCCAACTCATCCTTGAGGGGATCAGAAAGCGCATTCATGAAAGCCCCCATTAAAGCCACGTCGTTCCATCCACTCTCCGCCGCGAGAGTTCTAAAATCCACCGCAAAATCAGCCACACTACGGGAGCCCTGGCGGACGGCGAAAAGACGCATGGAGGCTTCTCTTCTCCGGACAGGGTGGTCGAAGACTCTCCGCATCTCCGTGGTGAATTCCGAGTAGGTGGAACAGAAATCCGCCCCCCTCTCCAATACTGAAGTTGCCCAAGAGAGGGCCCTCCCCCGTAAGGCTCCGACGAGGAACGCAATCCGGGAGTCTTCGGTGGAGTATGTTAGAGGTTGTAGCTGGAACACGAGACCGCACTGCAGAAGGAAGTCCCGACAGGTACCCAGATCACCCCCGTATCGTTCCGGAGCCGGGATGAACGGTTCACGTGAGACCGCTTGCTGGGGAGGAGCGGAGGGAATTAACGGCACATCTGGAGACGGCACGGGAGCCTGACTTGCTTGAAAAGCAGCATTAAGACCATTGAGGACAGTTCTAATCTCCTCCAGGGCTTCTTCGTGGCGCCCGAGTAACAATCCATGACTGGCGATGGCTTGGTTCGGAGATCCTGTGTCCGCTGGGTCCATGCTGGCCAGTTCGTACTGTTATGGTTACGAGAATTGGACCCAAACGCAGGACAAGGAAACCAACAGGATGCGGATTGAAAGACGGAATTTATTAACGTCTCACAGGTACAGGCAAGGGCTAGGCAGAATCGTCGTCAGACAGGCGGAGGTTCGGTAGTAGACAGGCAAACGGACAGTTAGAGAGGGTAGCGACAGGCGGGTAGTCAGGCAGGCGAAGCTTCGGCAACAGGTAGGTATCCGGAAGGTGTGGTGGACAGGCAGGTGAGGATCCAGGGAAGAGCTGTGCGCAAGGAGAGGTAAGGTTAGGAACAAGCGGGGAATTTAAACAGGAATTCAATAAATGCTGGAACGAGGAACTAACACAGGGAGAGCTAACAACGAACTGGCGCCGGCTGCTTGTTGAACGGGGAAGAAATAGGGTGTGTTGATTGTTGATTGATGACAGGAGTGGAGAGCGGAGTGCACGTGGTAAATTGGTGACCGGAATGTAAACAGAAGCACATGGTGTAGTGGCAGCCGGCGCAGCTAGGTGGAGGCAGAGGGTGTCGTAACAGGGAATTTCCCATCCTTTTCATATTTACAGTGGGGGCCCTGGTGCATTATCTGTGTGTGAGGTGAAGTAAGTTATTATAATAACATATTTGTAGTCTGTAATGATACAGTGAAATAACTACAAAACATGTAAAGTGGAAATTGTGTTGCACACAGTTGCATTGAAAGGTAATGCCCATCTTCAAATGTACATTTGTAGTCATTCTACTTTATAATATGAATCTATGATTAGGTGGAGAGCCATTTTCCACGTGGATATCAATTTTAGATCTTTCTTTTTAACTTTTGCTTGACCTTTCAAAAAAACTTGTGATTCAGTTTTACCCTTTGGTCTGTCAATATTACCCCAATACATCATGCTTATTTATAGTGGTTTACAAATTAACGTTGCTGTTTTGTCATCATCTGGCTTTTATAAATAAGGACGCCGGCAATCAAAACAAAACAATTTCAACAGCATGTAAATATCGCTTTGTCTCCTCCAAGTACAGAAAGAAGAATGTAGAGGAGAGTCAAATAGAGGTCAAAGTAAAAATGGCTGTAATAATGTATGATGGTGATGATGATGTTTGTGTGGATTTCAAATCGCAAGTTCAGGCCTAGGTCCTCCATTATGAGGAGAGTCTGCAATATTTACTCATTTTTCATGTGAAAACCCCCACAGTGGAGATTTATGGACGACAAGTTCTAGAGGGGATAGAGAACGACACTACGGTAAACACTATTTCCCAGCGGGCCAGCTTCTTCAGCCAACATTTAAACTGTAAGCACCTGCCTCGCTTGTCTACTCTGTTGTATTCTTTGTGCGTGGAAAGTCTGCCACTCTATTCTTGTACTACATCAGCTATCGACGCGAGCTACACCTTTTATTCCATTCAGACACACGCTTTGTACTGGTGAATGTGTTCTTGTCTTGCATTTAGTTTTGCCTCAAGCTCTAACCAAGGAGACGTGAATGCTGCAGATGGAGATATGAATCCTTCTTTTCATATATATCTTTAAGCTAGTTTATCGAATCGCGGCCATTTGCAGGCTGAAACAAAAAAGGTTGCAACATGTGCCGCCGCAAGGCAGCACTTAATTACAGAAACAAATCTCCAGAAGAATGACCTCTCTTCCGTTTGCACGTTAAATGAAATTCCCTTCCCCAAATAGTTTACGTTATGGCCCTGACCCCTGGCACTCTTCATTTACAGCATAATGGAATAGCCTGTGGTTTTGAGGAGCTGTGCAGGGATGTGGATGTTTTCCACCCATTAGCCACCGCAACTGGGCCTTGCGCCTTGCATTGGGATATTGCTTCCTCCTGGTGGTGGATGGCCCAGGCTGCTGTGCACATGGCCACGGAGAAACTATCAGACTATCTTTTTTAGACACATGGCCACTATTAATACACATACCCAATGTCCATGCATACTTGCACTCTAAGAGAATAATTAAGATTCAGAGGCTCTTATTATGTAACAGCATATATATATATATAGGTTAATAGTATACATATATTATACATACAACTATATGACATGCCAAACAATGCCAAAAAATACCACATGGCTGAAAGCCTGGCATATGTTGCTTTTCAACTGTAGGACAAGGTTAGACTTAAATAAACTTTTGATTTCATCAATATTCTTCCATTCTAATTACCAATGTCGGCCTCCTTGACCCACTACAGTTTACTTGCAGAGCAAAGTGCTCATTCGAAGAGTCGGTTTTGTGCCTTCACTGCATTGTTCGGAGAATGTACGGTTCTGCCACATTTGTAGATATTTATAATCACTTACCGTTCTTCTGTTTTCCCATTGCTGGATTGCATATTCTTTCCTGTCGGTACTTGTTTCTAGAATGTCTCTCATGCATACGGGCTATGTCCCATCTTAATGTTGCATGTTTCATGTCAGCGCCTCAGACCAATTAAAATTGCCATTTGGGCTTATCATAAAAGGCAATAGGTATAAAGAGCACGTACGAATGTGGTAGTAAGGCTTAACTATAAATTAAGCTAATTAGACAATTGCACATTAGCTAAAGCTAAAACTGGCAAATTACACATTGGCTGCTGTGTCAGTCACTATCCCAGTCAAGCTTTACCTGTGGCTTTGTTCCACTGACTGTTCTCAGAGAAAAGGGGAATGAAAAAGACACACAAATGTTCTTTGAAAATGGATTAAACATGACCAAATCCAAGGCAATACCCCAAATTTAAGCAGACGGTGTTACTT
This sequence comes from Lota lota, assembly GCA_026745465.1. NCBI lineage: Eukaryota > Metazoa > Chordata > Actinopteri > Gadiformes > Lotidae > Lota > Lota lota. The sequence goes on from JACYXH010000050.1 coordinate 1,093,299, forward strand.
TCTAAATGAGTGTACATCATAGACATGGCAGTCTCTGATGCAATCTTTTCCTTTTGCTTCCTGTGTCTCTCTTGGGGTCTTTTAAGCCTAACCATGCAAATACTGTACACTACTCCTTTGGGTATGCTTTCTCTACATTACTTACTATACATCTAGGGATGTGATCACCCACTTGAGAACAGTCGTGGCTAAGATGCTTTGACAGCTGCCTAATAAGGAAAAAAAAGTTAAAAAGATTATATTCATATACAATACCCGGTCTAAAATAATTCCCTTTCCAAACCAGATAAACCACACATTTAATGCTTAAGCAACATCAGATATTTCATTGTTATTGTTTTCTTGAGTCTTGACATGGTCTTCGACAACGACCAAAAACCAGTGTCATAAACGACATTGGTTTTCGGTCGTTGTCCTGTTATGTGTTTTTTTTCTTTGAGTGCTGTAGCTGAATGAGCCTGGATAATGGTATGGTGTTAGCTCTGTGCACATCTCTAATACCCACACATGCATGCATAGGCGGTGGCTGCCGCGAGAGTGTTGTCACCACAGTGCCGCTATAAACAAATCAGCAAAACCTCATCTGGTGGAGATAAGCGACAAACGAGGCAGAGCATGTCGCATCTCACATGCTGTATACGGTAGTCATTGCTCATCCAATGGTTTGTATTATGTTGAAATGCACACATGTACGAATGCCTTGGTATTTCCAAGGGGAAATATGCAAAATATGTGTGTAAAAAACGTGCGCACATCTTTCTGATTCCTACTGCAAGTCTTTACTTTGGCCACTTTCGTCAGAGTTTAGAATTAGAATTTATATTGTGCTTTAATTGTTCTCAGTCTCACTTGTGGGTCGTATTGGATTCAATTGTCCGCTAGTGCTTAATGACTCAAAGTCAAAGGTATGTAACCCAGGGTATGCCATCTGTAATCCGATGCCCCATTATTCCGATTTACATAGGGGAGGATGTGAGGAGAATGTGTTGCCACAGCTGCTGTCAGAGGACATTTGTTCCTACAGCCATGCTTCGGTTACATCCAGCGTTCGTCGTTCACAAAGCCCCCGATGCCATTGAATGTATATAATGAGCGGTGTTTATGAGCTGGAAAAAAGCTTGCCTAGTTATATGACAAGTCTATTAACATGTAGATAAACACTGGATGGCAGAACTTTTATAATCTGTCAGCATTATTAAACAAAAATGGCAGAAATTCCATTCAGGGCCTCTCTCTCCTCTGTGTTTCATTGCTTCTAGACAACCAGCTGGGATATGTTACGCCATAGGCTTCCACAAATAATTGGTTAAAACGTCAAGAAGATGGAGACAATAGCTTTTGATTAAAATAGAAAACGCATTCAGAACCGCTTGCTGAAAAGATCAGTACCTCTTTATCTCCTACCACAAAATGTAAAAGAAAGTTGTTATTTTTTCTACTCTACATGCCTGAACTTCTTCCACTTACTACAATTATTTTGTTGTTGCTGCATACCACACCAGTGGTACTTAGCATCGCAAACATGTTAGTCAGTGAACAGTAAACCTGAGGTATCACCAGGGTTAAGACTTCACTCCACTACTAGTTTCTCTTATGCAACAGCCCTGCATTTGAATCATGAGGATCCTGGCCACTTCACTCCATTTGTCTCTGTAACCAGCATTGACGGCATGTCAGTATTTTATGTTTTGCTTTCTTCCTGACCCAAGGCACATCCTCTGCCAGTAAATCTTCTTCAGAATTAAATAAGTTATTTTTACCTTCACTCACTTAGGAACTTAAGAACTAATGAACTCTCTCTGAGGCATATTGGGTTCAGAAGTGTCAACACCAAACACCACTTATCTGCAAACCGCCAGATACTGCTGCCTGGGGAAGTTCTGTGGTGATATTGGACAATCAACTCCTCCTGATAATGAAGCCAATCTATTCTATTCTTCTTACTGCTTCGAACCGTTCGACAACCATCTGTCTCTCTTTCCCTTTATTTATCTTCTAACCCTTCAACTACCACAAATAGACTTTCAACGTCTTTCAACTTAAATCACATACCATCATCATTTCCTCTTCTTATGCAGTGCATGTCAAGCCATCCGACGTCTTTATGATGACATGTTAATGTTAATCTAACAACCATGGCAGCCATTTCTCAAGGAATTAAAGAAATCCAACTCTACATATCATAGAGAAACCAACCAACAATAATCTCACCAAGATATGTGAACATAAAAAAAACATGCCTTGGGATTGCACTTTTTCACCTCATTTGCGAGGTAGTTCTTTGATGTAAGAAAAAAGCTAACACATGCTTTTGAAGATGAGAGAACCTCGGCTACCTGAGGCAGAAGTTATTTTGCGTGTACATGAAATTGGTTGCACATAAAATTATTCCCTGCCAACAAAAGTATATGTACGTTTCACACATGAGCCCTGCTAACCACCCTGGGGATGACATTCTTGTATTAACCATCTGCAGTTACCGCTCCATCTGTCTCTGTGTATTTTTGGGGAGTTGCGTCATTCCATGATTTGGTCATAACTCTTTACTCCTCTGTGGCTTCAGAGGAGGATTCAGGTTCAGGTTTGACTGCTGCCAGTGTCAACAGAGCTAATAAAACCATGAACAAGGTTATTGACCGGGATATCTACTGGCTACCAATTGACTAAAGAACTGGTAATAAGATGGCTGGAGATGCACACTATTTGTATTTGATGGTAGAATAGATGATTCATGTGGAATCAATCTGGTGCACTGCAGACACACATTTCCAACTATTTAGTACAGGAATGATTATGAAAACAAGATGCATGGAATATTGGTAATGTGGATTAATCAAACACAAGAGCAATGAGTATGCTTAATTCTGACTCTGATTAGATTAGCCTTTTAACTCAATGCTTAATTAATATTTTTATTGAGAGATATATATATTTTTTATAACATATTTGTTGTGTGTTTTTGACCTAAATAAACGTATCACATTTTATTTACAGTTGGTTAATCTAATGTGAATCGATTCACATTAGATTGAATTTATTTATTTTCGATGCATTAAATGAAAATGTTTCATTTGCAGTAACTCAAGGACAAATAGAAAAAAACCTTCCTGAATGACTACAATAATATTTCTTGGTTTGTTATTCCTGCAAGAATAATTTATATTTATATTCATAGCTTTGTCATCGCTGATGAGAATTTTTCAAGGCATTTTCTCAAAATGGTCAAACAAAACAACCAAAAAGAAAACTACAAATACAAATGTTTGGATTAATCTGAAAAGTAGGGTGACTCACTTCTAAGATTGAAGCGCCATGAATCAGCATTACATAATGTACATCAGGGGACATTTTCTTCAACTACCAACAAAAAAATAAAAATCATTAGTTAGTTAGAAAATTAACCTAACCATGCTCTATTGTCTGCATGTTTTTTTTGTGTGGTGTCAATAAAAAAGGTGAATCAGTGGCAATGATTTTATCAAAGTGTATAAGAGCTAATAGAAAATGATAGTATAACAGATAAGATGTGCTTGGAATAGCGAGGACATTAATGGGCTGGCCTGTGACACTGGTGTGAGAGTCGCACGCTGAGCAGAGCGCGGAGGGATCATGATGAGTGGGTACATTGGCAACAGGGTCTGTGCTAATGATTACTCGCCTCCACTATAGATGACACTCATTCATTGAAGATGGAGACAAGCTCAATCATGATGATAGACCACTTCAACTGAGCTCATCACGAAAATACCGGTCGTCCACAATTAGCTACACTGAGTCACTCCTTTAAATAGACCCTGTGTTGTTCTCAAGAAAGTTGACACAACATAGATAAATGGAATTTGTGTAATGATTGCATATGGAAACATATTTTTTAATTAGATGTTAACCTTTGATAAGGCAAAGTTCAGTGTTGAAACATTGCAGATTGCAAGATAGGATTGGGAGGGTCTTCAGAAGCAATTTGTAATGACTTCTTGTTCTTGATTGTTCACATCTTCAGAATTATTCAAATTCAGTGTGTCAGGCAATCTAAAGGGTAAGGATGAGGTACATCAATAACCTAAGATATTAAGATTTCGATTTCTTTATTGATCTCACGGGGGGGGGGGGTGGGGAATTGTTGAATAGTATCCTTACCCTGGGTCTCTCATCGTGTGAAAACTAGAGACTGTTATGAGCTCTGCAGTCAACCTGACCCTTTTGAATTACCAAGTGTAGGAACATAATGCTCAGGTTTTCTTGCAAAAGAAAGAAGGCTAGGTTGTTTGTGATAACCAACTGGTGTCAAATAAGAGAGCAGCGACAGCTAAATCAGGTGAACACAATCAGCATGGCATGTCTCTTCTTATCCACTGTACAACTGGAGGATCCTCTATGAATGTTGCATTTTCCTCTGTTGAACAAAGATCCCTTGTTTGCGGTGTGCACACCTCGTGAGTATCGAAGTCAGACACAAATTGGGGGCGATACAAAAGTTAAAAGTGTTCTGAGGAAGATCTAGGCTAGGCACGGAAGACAATGCCATAATAAAGACAACACCGGCACACTGATTCCTGACAAGAGCTGACACAGTTGTCTGGCTTGCAGACAATATCGTTAAAACAAAAATACATCTCTTCATTGGCTGTAGAGAAACAAAGTGTAGATGGGGAGCCTCCCTAATATTTTCAGAAGTCTCACTGTTGAGCCACGCAGATGCTTTATGTATTAGGCTCAAATTAATGGTCGGGATGGATTCATCTGACCAAAGCCACATGCTACTCTTTGACTCCTTCCATCGTGTTATTGTGGAAAACAAACAAAAGTCCAAAGCTGAGATTCTATTTAATACTTTAATTGGGGACTTTGTCAATAGGAAAAAACTAAAGCCATGTCTACTCTTTAATGATTCCATGGTTAAATTTGATGCCGTATTTACGACTGGAATAGAGACAGCTACATTACTCCGGCAGCTCATTGCAACACATTTTGTACAGATTGTAGAGATCTTGTTTCAACCACTTCTATGTGGTTCCCCCCCCCCCCATTTCTTTCCCCAATAAACCCCCAGACAGCCCAAATAAGTTCCTCTATATGTTCTGAAACGCTGCTAGGGAATTCTTTTCTGGGTCTATAACAATTCAAGGCGGTGAATGTAGGAGTTTATGAAGCAACTGCACAATTACATAAAGTACAGGCTGAAAAGAGATTAGATATTACATTAAGGTTGTGTGTGGCAACAAGAGATTAAACATTCTGGGTCTTTCCCTTTTGGCTGGAGTAAACAAATGCAGATAGACTGCGGGAACCACCACTGAGGGTTTGATATGTGAATAAATCTCAATTGAGGCAGCCGTGAGGTGAGTGGATGGGTGAGGGGAGGGAGGGTCCTCTGTCCCCCTTCAATGATAAATCCACTGCGCTCAGATAGCAAACTGCGCGGATAACTATGGCTGTGGAGGTGTGGAAGCCAAGACAATAATGCACCATCCCTTTTTGGATTGAAGTTATTTGCCAGAAAACCAAAAGGAAAAATAGAGTCATGGGGGATCCCTTAGTGGTGCAAAAGACACCACATTCAAGATGTTGGCCGCATATATATCCAACCTAATTAAGTTATATAAAAAGTAGTGAGAAATAAGAAAGGGGATCCATTTTCCCTAAGCAGACCAACAAGGAAATAATATTCTTCAAGCATCCTCAACAGAGTTGGAGGAGCAAGGCGCTGGGCGAGAAGCATTGATTTAATCGTATTTGCCTTTGGATAAGAGAGAATGTGCGGCGCGGTGCAGCCAGCAAGCTTTAACATTGTACATTAATTTGCTGCTTAGTTGGAGCTTAGCATTGATCTTCTAGTCATAATAGTGGCTAGTTTATAGCTTGCTTTGAGGTTCTAGCCAGTGGTCAGACTTCAATTTAAATTAAAAGCACTAGATTTGCATACGATTTTCATCATCTTCCCGCAATGACTTTAAAACATTGTGAGAGACTGCATATCCCACTATTTGCCACATATAATGCAACAAGACACTTAGAATATTGAGTTGACGGCGTTAACCCTGCCGTCATGTCCACTGACGTATGCCTTATTGACCGTACATCACTTTGGCCCACCTAACAATCCCCTGGGAGACACGCTTTGACATGAAGTCATTATAGTGGCTCCTGATTATGTATGCAGAACTAATGACGCTACTCTCCTGTTGTCCTCTGTGTTTTTCTACACCGTCCCTCCCTCTCCTTCCCTGAAAATGAGTGGGCTACATCCATCGATAGTTCCCGTGGTCACTGTTCAGTATGTACCCCAGCCAGCACTACAAAGACTGAAATTCATAAACATAAGTGATCTCTTGATTAATGTCCCCAAATGTACCAAACGACTATTTGTATAAATGTTTAAATAACAGAAATGATCAAAAACCAAAGGGTATGTAAAATCCGGGTCACGACTAATGGGGTCATGACTAATCAGGTGATAACCATGTAAAAGTAAATAAAAATACAACTACTACTTTTAGATACTTCTTTGAAATCCGAAATAGGGCACTGGGCAGGGATTTAAGGGATTTGTTGGGAACTATAAAATCCCATGTTATCCCCTTGTGTTATCGAATGTTTCCGCTCCAAGTGTGAGGGACCCAGATGAAATTGTGAAAAAAATAGGGGTGAAGGGATATCTCTCAGCAAATGTCATCAATGACTCAATGACATTTTGAGGCATTTTCACTCGCCTTTCATCTACATTATGCTCATTATCATTATTCCCAAGAGGTTGCCTCGCAGTGATCTCTGTTTATGCATCTGCTCTTTCGGTGGGTCAGCTGCCACCAAAACACTCCCAATACTTGGCTGCCCCCACTGTGGCCGTCGTTTCTTGAACTCTGCCTTCCCATGTTGGTTTACACTTTATCAATAAGATTGTTTTCTATGCGGAAATCTAGGATCCCAGAGGTTAAAGAAACCCATTTCAATAATTGAAGTGGCATATTTGTTATATGTCTACATTTGGTGCCTTTGATTTATAAATCGCTCTAATTTAATGATGGGCTTCAATAGCCGTCCAATGTGTCAGATCGGGTCCATACAACACAGCTCTATGATGTGGTACTGGAGCATCTCTGTTCAGAGAAGATACAGTGAAGATTAGCTTCACCCCCCCCAAACCAACAGCCCAGCTCCATCATCTCACCTAACACATAACCTGCTCTATTACCATCAATGAACCCCTCCAGGGTTAGCATAGAGATAGGCTACCCTCCGGTTCATCTGCTGTGTGTACTAATGAGCAGCATCAGTGTACACACACCACAGCCAGGAAACCAGCACAGTATTGGGGAAATGTATAAGTTAGATCGTGCTCCCTCGACGATCCACCTGACAGAGACGGACGGATGGACCGATTTACGAAACAATTAGGTCCGTCAATTTCAAACCAAGGCTAAGCTTTCATAAGGGAATGCCAATCACTGGTTCGTGAATGCACATAAATAAAATATGATTTCAGTTGCTCTCTCTCTGTAAAATGAATGTTAGAGATTGCCCTCCACCATGACAACCTATCTGTATAATCTTAGTAATTAATTGGCGCCGAGTCATTTTTTTCTTTTTTCTCATCTGTAATGTGCTGGATGCTAGCTCCTGGCAATGCTGCAGTGGATAAACGTAAACGTTTTGTGTGGTTGCAACAACACACTGTAATGATATCCTAGGAGGCAACCATGCGTGGTCTTTATTGATAGAATCTAGTGATTGCCTTGAGCCTAAAACTATCACAGTCGCAAGGACTAATCGGTTAAATAAACAGGCGGAGGCCTGGCACAGCATAAGAAGCTTTACTGTGCTCTCGCCCACATCCAAGAAGACAAACCAAAATCAGACTGCACTCTGTAGTGAACACCGTGCCTTGACGAATTCACAGATGCCTTACTCACCTGGCATGGACTGATTGTGGCTGTATTATTGCCAATTAGGAAATGGGGGGGAAAAACTGCCTGAAATAGGCTAAGATTGAGCTGTTTGAAAAATGGCGAATTGGGAATATCTTTAATGGTGCATTGGTCGTTCCTCAAATGTGTTCATGGTGTCGTTTGAAACCGGTATTGCATTTCACACTGGTCTTTACTAAATACGAAAGAGAGCCTGGACAGAATCCAGACAGATTGAGGCATAGACGTGAATGATAAAAAGCTGTACGTATATGCCGTTCCCATTTATTTTTCAGCACTATTCTTTTTCGTGCCAGGGCCTTTATGAAATGAAATGTTGGAAAAGGTGACATAACATCTCCTGTGATTTAGTTCGCTAGTGAGACCTCCTGTTCTATTACCGTTGCCAATATGCAGCAGTACCCTGCAAAACCTCATTCACGAGGGCTAAAACATTTTTACTTTTCTAACCAAAGTTCCTCCATTGATATCAGCAGTGCCCTGCTTGTTTTAGTTATGACAAGAATGCTAAGCGGTTGTCCATATTTGAAATATCAATGTCAAATGAGCCTCAGGCATTTACAATCTCAGACTAATGCATTAATGCACTGTGGCGCGTGAGTGTGCATGTGTCTATGTAATTCATCTTGCATTGAATATTTGTATTTTATTTTCTCTTTCGGCTCCCACATTTATGTCCACCATAAGTAAACGACGATGCTAATCTTGAATGAAATGGATTAGCAATAGAATTAGAGCTAAGTAGAGGCTGAAAGGAGAAGAGCCAGTATCCATCAGAGCAAACACGGAGCACAGATGAGCAGGGATGGGCGGGGTGGGGGTGGGGGGGGGGGGGGGGGGGGGGGGGGGGGGATAAAGTCCTTGCTCACAGCAAGTGCATGAACACTGATCTGCTCTAAACACTAACACCGAGAGGGCTTAGCATCAGTCCCCCTTATCACTGTTGCCAATGTCACTGTCGCTGAAGTCCTATCGCTGTGTGTGTGTGTGTGTGTGTGTGTGTGTGTGTGTGTGTGTGTGTATGAGTGAATGCGTCACTGCCAAATCCTCATCCCACACTGTCAAGGCAATGCGTGCGCTTCCAATCAATAAAGGCCGGAAAAAGTGACTTGATGATCTTTGCATTCACACAATCCCAGATCTGAGGAAACCGTGTTCTCAATCTGGACCGCACCACCAACCCCTACCACCACCTCCCACCCCACCTTCTCCAGGCTGAGACCCCCTCTAATCCCTTGTAAGACAGACGGACCAGATGGTCCCGGACAACTGCTAGC